>JAKRSK010005225.1:0-15516 GCA_029891615.1 Natrix natrix natrix | reverse complement strand
AACATGGCAGCCTCTTGCTCTGCCTGATCCTCTGGATTAATGCTCCAGGTAGAGTCCCTGTTCAACCTTGGCTGTCTCACCAAATCAGTGAAGGCAAAGCCAACCACCCTTCACTCCCAATCCCATTAATCTCATCTGCAAGAAGGTAGCTAAAGAGAATTATGCATGGAGGCTGGAGCACTATGAAGTGTTTGAAGGACTTGGCCAGGGGTCTTCAACCTTGGCCACTTGTGGACTTCAGTTCCCAGAGTTCTCCAGCCAGCATGGCCTAGCTGGAGGGCAATTAGCAGAGGGAGGGACACATGGGATACTAGAGACTAGGTGAATTGACCAGTGGAGTCAGGGAGATGAAGATCTTAGCGGAAGGGCCAAGAGAGGTACAGGTAATGAATGGATCCTGAAAGGCATGCAGCTTAGTGGCAACTGAAGGGAGGCAGATGGACTGGAAGGTGGGGAAGGTAACCTAAGTGAATGAAAGGAGAAGGCCAGAGGGGCACTGAAGAGGCCAGCAGTTAACAGAGGATGGGAGTAAGACAGTGGGGGAGCCGAAGTGCCTTGGAGAAAAGGGAGCAGAGGGGACCAAGAGACTAGCCGCCCCATCAGGGAATTCAGGGAAGTTGAAGTCCACAAGAGTCCAAACAGGGGGGGGGGGGTGTGGGTGGGTGGGGTGGGTTGGGTGGGCGGCGGAGGAGGGGAGAGGGGGTGATGAAAGGCAAAAGGGGGGGGGGGGGGGGGTGGGGGGGGAGGGGGGGGGGGGGGGGGGGGGGGGGGGGGGGGGGGGGGGGGGGGGGGAAATATGTGGTTGTGGGGTGTTGTTTGGTGGGGGGGGGGGGGGGGGATATAATATGGGGGGGGGGGGGGGGGGGGGGGGGGGGGGGGGGGGGGGGGGGGGGGGGGTTGGGGGGGGGGGGGGGGGGGGGGGGGGGGGGGGGGGGGGGGGGGGGGGGGGGGGGGGTTGGGGGGGGGTTTTTTTTTTTTTTTTTTGTGGTGGGGGGGGGGGGGGGGGGGGGGGGGGGATGGAGGACTCTGTGGGTGCAGAGGGTCATATTGGGGGCGGTGGGGGGGGGGTGTTGTTTTAGAGAACGAGTCGTGCAGTGCGAAGTGTGGGTTGTGTTTTGGGAAGCTGAACTCCATTTCAACAACAGAGGAAGCCTTAGGGTTAAGCTCTTGGGGGTGAAGACACAAACTAGGCCTCAAGCTGAAGCTCTTGTTTTTTCCCCCCTTTCTCCCCTTTCCTCTTACAGTGAATGTAACTTTGGATCCAGAAACAGCATATCCTGGCCTTGATGTCTCCAAAGATCAAAAAAGTTTCAGAGGAGTTAAGCCAATTAAAGAAAAATATCTTGTCCCAAACAGCAAGAGATTTGTATATGATCCTTATGTCCTTGGCTGTCAGAGGTTCTCATCGGGGCGACATTTCTGGGAAGTTATTGTAGAAAGTAAAAAATGGGGTGTAGGGGTTGCCAACGATCCACTGAACTTAACAAATGTTGATGAGCAGACCAGGTGCTGGGAGTTTGAGGAATATGAAGGGAAATACATGGCCATCTCTCCTTCAGCACGCTCAGCACTGATCCTGAGTGAGAAGCCCACACAGATCCGCATCTCTCTCAACTGCGAAGTGGGACAAGTGAGCTTTTTTGATGCCAGAACCGCAGCTCTGCTCCATACATTCTCAGACGCTTCCTTGGTTGGAGAGACCCTTCGGCCCTGTTTCTGTTTGTACGGAGTCATCTACATGACACTCCCCTAAAAGAAGAGACCTCCATAGGCAAAACCTTGGGAAAATCCCTATTTGCCAAGCGGGGATCTCTGAAAGCCCTTAAAGCAGAGTTTCCTTAGCTTTTTGCTACTTCAGTTCCTTTTATTGTTCCATGCCACCCTGATCAGTCAATCATTCAGTGAAGGAATAACCTGATCATCATTTTTATTTGTTTGAATTAAAAACCCAAGGTGTCCTAGGAGCTTTATAGGCTTTAACATCATGTATTCAGGTGTATTAAAGGTACCTTACAGCTAAACCTGTCAATCATGATTTTATATGTCTGTCACAGCTCTCCATCCCATTTATGGATCATGCTTGTTTGTTTCATGTTAGTTGCAATCAATGATTGTGTACGTGCCCATAACTCGGGATATTCTGTAATCTTTCTTTTTTTCTTTCCTTCTCCCTTTTTAACCAGTTTCCTTTTGACACATAATTGTCATAATCCAACAAACCATTTTAAGGTTTCAGGAAATATTATACTCAATATAAGCTTTACCGCCTCACAGTTTTTTTTTGTTTTTGTTTAGAAATCCTAGTAGTTTTTCTATCTTTTTATACTTACGTAGGTTACCTACTACAATCGGATTACTGACTGTAAGATTGATTGTAATTTTATAATAATAATAATAATAATAATAATGTTGAATTTATTAGCCGCTCCCTTTCCAAGCAGGACTCGGGGCGGCGTACACTAGAAACATATAAAACATAACACATGTGTACAAACACATAAACATACATATATACAAAGACATACGCGTACGGAGGAGGTAATAAATTACAACATTTAGACAATTAAAACCATTTGCATACCCCCATAATAAAACCCAATATACAATAAAAATTTAAAATTTAAAAGACAGTCGGGAAAAAACGGAAAAAAAAAATTACGGTTGAGCCAGGCCAGATAGTTGGAAAAGGTGGGTCTTCAACTGTACACGGAAGGAGCGGAGATCGGAAATAATCCTGATGTCACGGGGGAGGTCATTCCACAGGGCTGGGCCCATCACAGAGAAGGCTCTGCTCCTGGGTGTCGCCCCCCGACACTGTTTGGAGGACGGCACCCGGAGAAGTCCCTCTCTGTGTGAGCGAATTGGTCGTAGGGATGTGTGGGGCAGGATACGATCCTGCATGTAACTAGGTCCTGAGCCATGAAGCGCTTTAAAGATCATAATCAAAACCTTGAAACGCACTCGGTAGACCACAGGAAGCCAGTGCAGCTCGCGCAGGAGAGGTGTTACAGGGGAGTATCTAGTCCTCCCCATAATCACCCGCGCGGCCGCATTCTGGACCAACTGTAGTCTCCGAGTGCATCTCAAGGGAAGCCCCATGTCTCGTGGGTTGTAGTTCCTTCTTTTCCAATTTTATGCCCATAAATATATTCTGTGCAATACATAGAAACGGAAAATGCATAGAAAATAGGAAAATAAATAAAACATACCATCTGTTATCAAGATAGCAAACGTAAGCGCTATGTGCCCTAAATGTGTCTCCTCGCTCAAGCCGAAAGTAAAAAAGGATTGTTAATAGAATTGTTAAAATGAAATACATTATTAAATAAATACATTATTTGAGAATAACACTGTTTTTCCTTCTTGCTTTAAGCCACTCTGCCTTTTATTGAATAACCCATTGTAACTTGAGTAAAAGAAGAAACCAATCTAGTGTGGTGGTTAAGAAATCAAGCTGGAAGCCATGAGTTCTAATCCTCCCTTAGGTACAAGGCCAGTTGGGTGACTTTCGACCAGTCACTCTCACTCAGGCCTAGGAAGTGGGCAATGGAAATCCACTCTTGAACCTTTACCACAAAAACTGCAGGGAGATTCCTCCAGGGAGCCACCAGGGGCCAACAATCTGAGGAAACCCAAAACTGGCTTTGATATTGAGATGGGTGTCATATCCAGTTTGGTCTAGTGGTTAAGGCACCAGGTTAGGAAGAGGAAGACTCTGAGTTCAAGTCCTGCCTTAGCCATGAAAGCCAGTTGGTAACTGAGCCAGTCATTCTCTCTCAGTCCAACCCACCTCAAAAGGTTGTTGGGAAAATGAGAGGCGGAAGATGTGTTGGATAGGTTTGTCACCTTGAGTTATTTGTAAAAATAATAAAAGCAGGATACACATAATAAATAATAAGGGGAGGGAAACTTAACTCTGATATGGTGGCTTTGAACGCTAACGGCAGATCTCTGGAACACCTCAAAGCATCTCAACAACTGAAGATTGAGGAGTTTCTGTTGGGAAAGGAGCAAATGAGGAATCCTAAGGAACTTACCTAATACAGGTAGTCCTGGACTTACCATTGAGCCCCAAATTTCTGCTACCAAGCGAGGCAGCCGTTAAGTGAGCTTTGCCCCATTTTAATTGAACCATGGGGGAAGAAAGCAATGAAGAGGTTTTGGCAGGAAAGAGGAGGAGAGCAGGGGATAGAGAAAGAGGGGGGGGGTAGGTGAGTCTTTTTGGGGGGGCGAAGGGAAGTGGGGCCTCCTGGCTCACCTGGCCTCCACCCCACCGTGAGGGGAGGGGAAAGTGACGCATGAAGATAGGTTGAGGAAAAGGGGAGAATGGAGCAAGGGAAAGTGGAGACCGGTGTGTGGGGAAAGGAGGAGGAGGAGAGAAAGGGAGGCAAGCAGGGGAATCGAATGGAGGAGCAGAGGCAATGGCAGGAGAGTCCAGCAAGAGGAGCAGGAGAGAGAGAGGAGGAAGAGGAAGAAAGGCCGACTGGGCGTCTGACCACCACCCAACCGTGTGATCCGCCTGCTGAGAGGAGACTCCAGAGGGGACCAGCTGGAAGGAGAAGACGGCAGAGTCCAGCTGAGCCAGGAAAGTGGAGGTCCCTGAGCAAAGGGAGCAGAGTGGAGTGGGAGCCACAAGGAATGGACTGAGTCAGGGGAAGGAGCCTGGATGGTTGGAAAAGGGGGCTGGGGGAACCATGACCCCAGCGACCTTTTGGGGGTAGCGCTACATCATCATCTTTCGTGTCACAGTTGTTAAGTGAATGATTGCAGTTGTTAAGTTAGTCAAGTGGTTGCTAAGTGAATCCAGATTCCCCATTGATCTTTGAGTCCAGGTTTGGTTGAACATTGTTTCTTCCAGGGTGCCCTGTGGTGTGATGGGTAAAGGGCTAAGACTACCATGCCTTCATCCTATCACCCTGGAGGGGGAACTTTGTTATGTAGAATAGACTGACCCAGGCTTTTTTAATGGCCCACTGGCAAAGGTGGGGGCTATTAAGAGTGAGTCTGCTTCCTCCCTAAAAACATGTTTCTCCGTTTCTGATCCAGGGAAATATAATATTCTGCCTTTTCAATATTTCCCAGGATATTTCATTTTTCTAAGAGAGGGGTGGGTTTTAACTTCCTATAGCAGAATGTTTGGAGCAATAATTGATTGGGAGGGGGGAATTCCATGAATTTTGGCTTCTCCCCAGTTTTTTAAAACTTTTTGTTCTCTTTAACAAGATGCTAGGATCCATTGTAATGGATTCAAGGTTCGTCCCAGGGATGTTTGCTTCTCTCCAGTTTTTAAAAGATTTTCCCCCTTTACTGAGCTGGTTGGGCCAGCAATAATAATTGATCGGGGGTCCGTCCCGTGAATCTTTGCTCCTCCCCAATTTGTTCCTTTTAAAATCCTGTAGTTCTTTTTTAAGAAGCCAGCGGAGATGACCGCAAGATCAACAATTCATTGTTGTTTCTCTCCTGGGCGGAACCCAAAGGCGGTTACCTGATTTGGAGGAAAAGAGCTGAACTTTCTCTTTCTTTATCCCGGCCGAGGGAGGCGGCGATGGCGACCGAAGGGTCCTTGCAGGATTTGGCAGGCGTGGGTGCTGGAAGTGGCACCCGGAGACCCTTATCTGCGTGGTCTGCGACCGATCCAAAGAGCATAGGGGCCACTCGGTGATCCCCACGGAGGAGGCTTTCAAGGAATACAAGGTAGAAGTCCGCCGGGAGAAATCGCTGCGGAGGGGCATCCAGGAGTAGCCCTCGCTGTCTTTTTCCTGCTTTATCCCACCCCTTATCTCCCTCCCTGCAATTGTTGACATCCATGGTGTTAGATTCGGGTAACGAAAGACAGACTCCGGACACGAATTGACTTAACAGCTCTTTATTAGTGATAGTAGTGATCCAGCTTGGTGTGTGGTCTGAGGGTTCCCCTTTTATAGGGATCGGGTACGTCTCTCGACCAATCAGAATGATTCCTAGTTCCCGCCCTAGTGGCGGACCTGAGTGGAGACTTACAGCGATATATGCTAATATCTAACACCCCTCCCTTCTTAGACGGAATGTTCCTGTTAGTAATAAAGTCCTTTAAGTATGTCGGTTTCTGTCTTACGCGGGTGGATCTCTGAGTTCAGGTTGAGCTGGAGAGGGTGCGCGATCGGCTTGTTTCTCCAGCTCCGTTCCACAGTCGATGGGTGGAAAACTATCCTCGCTCGGATGCTGTTCCGCTCCGTCGTTGATTTCTGGTTCCACTCCGGGCTCCCGGGTGTTTTGACCCTCTGTGTTTGGGCTTTCCGGTTGCAGACTTTCCAACGGAATATAGTCCTCGTTAGCTGATCGCAGGTCTGAGTGTGTTAGTCGACCCCGGAGTTGGTCTATGTGCCTTTTCCAATTCCTACCATCTTCTAGTTCCAGCAAGTATGATCATGGACCCGTGATACCAATTACATTTGCCGGTATCCACAGCATTCCCCCTGCATAGTTGTGGGTGTATACTGAATCCCCTATGCTAAAGTTCCGAATTTTGCTTGTAGAGTCTGGGGGCGATGTGGCAGAGTAATTTGAGTGAAGTCGGTCCTGGTGAGACCGTAGACGGCGGCCCATGAGGAGTTCAGCGGGCCTCCTACCCGTCGTGGCGCTGGGGGTGATGTGCTGGATTAGAAGGTAATGATCAATGCATGTTTGCCAATCACCTGGACCCATCCTAGCGAGGGCCTCTTTTGAAGATCGCACCATTCTCTCTGCCTGTCCGTTCGAGGCTGGATGGAATGGCGCGACGAGGGCATGCCGAATTCCCTGACTTTCTAGATATGTTTCGAATTGTAAGGCCGTGAATTGGGGCCCGTTATCGGAAACCAGGAGGTCGGGCAGGCCATGAGTGGCGAAGAGTCGCCGTAGTACCTTAATGACTGCCTCTGCCGTGATTGAAGTCATTAGGACTACTTCCAACCATTTGGAGTATGCATCCACAACTATAAGGAATGTTTGTCCCTGGACTGGCCCTGCGAAATCAATGTGTATTCGCGACCAGGGTGCTTTTGGTTTGTCCCATTCTGTGGCGGGCGCTTCAGGGGGTGCTGGTCTAGACTCTTGGCACGGATCACAAGTGGCCACCCATTCCTCTATCTCTTTGTCCATGTTTGGCCACCAAACGTAACTCCTAGCTAACGCCTTCATTCTAACGATCCCCGGATGCCCATCATGTAATGCTTCTAAGACATTTCTCCGCAAAACGTAAGGAATAACAACTCGATCCCCCCACAATAAACAACCTTGTAGCACTGATAGTTCATCGCGTTTCGACCAAAACAGTTTGAATTCGGGTCCCACGTTTCTCTTTGGCCACCCCCTCCAAACCCAAGTTTGAACTTGTTTTATTACACTGTCCTTAGAAGAGAATCTTGCAACGTCGAAAGAAGAAACAGGTCCTGAGTCCAAACAGTCAATTAATAAAACCGGTACCTCGGGGGTGGGGTCCGTTAATAGTTCTGGAAGTGGGCAATGGCTGAGTGCGTCTGCATGCCCCAGAGTCGAGCCCGGACGATGTATCAGCTTGTAGGAATACGCAGCCAGGAAAACAGTCCACCTGGTCATGCGCGGGGAAAGTGAGACTGGTGTGGGGCGGTTTCCCACCAAAAGTCCCAGCAGTGGTTTGTGATAAGTTCGAAATCGCGGCTGTAGAGGTACTCGTGGAAACGTTTGACTCCAGCCACAGCGGCTAATGCTTCCCTGTCCATCTGGCTGTAGTTCCTTTCGGCCGATGAAAGAGTCCTTGAATAGAATGCTATGGGCGCTTCGTTCCCGTTCGGCATTCTGTGGCTGAGGACTGCGCCGACGCCGAAAGGTGAAGCGTCGCAGGTCAATACCAATGGTAGCGTCTGGCTGTATTGCACGAGCAGCGAATCGGTGGTGAGCAGGCGCTTGACTGCGTCGAAAGCTGCTGCCTCGGCGCGTCCCCATGTCCATTTTGCGTTCTTGGCGAGGAGTCAGTGTAATGGCTCAGCAACGGTCGCCTTCTGTCTCAGAAAAACGCTGTAGAAGTTAAGTAGTCCGAGGAATGCCTGCAACTCGGTCTGGTTTCGTGGTGTGGGGGTGTCCTGGATCGCCTTAATTTTCTTTGATGTTGGGTGTATGCCCAAACCATCGATTCTATATCCCAGGAACTCTACGCTAGGCACGTTAATTTGGCATTTTTCCTTTTTGAGGCGGAGACCCTTTTCTCTAATTCTGGCCAAAACAGTTCTGACTCTTTTTAATAGTTGCTCCTCGTTTGCAGCTGACACCAAGATGTCGTCAAAATATGGGACGATCCCAGGGATTCCCTGCAAAAGTCGTTCCATGACGCTCTGGAACAGGCCAGGAGCGATGCTTACGCAGAATTGTAACCGGTTGCATTTCAATGCGCCCCTATGCGTCACTATAGTCTGGGCCTCCGCCGTGGCGCTATCCACTGGCAGTTGCTGGTACGTCTGTGCCATGTCTAGTTTAGCAAATATTTTCCCTGGCCCCAACGAGTGCAATAGGTGTTGGACTACTGGCACAGGGTACGCGCTTTGTTGTAGAGCGACATTAATTGTGCATTTATAGTCCGCGCAGATAAGGACTGACCCATCTGGCTTAACTGGGGTCACAATGGGGGTTTCCCAGCGCGCGTGATCCACCAGTTCAAGGATCCCTTGCTCTACGAGTTTATCTATTTCCTTATCAATTTTGGGACGGAGTGCAAAAGGCACTCTTCTTGGTTTGAGTCGGATTGGCGCCATGTTGGGGTCTAAATTGAAAGATATAGGTTTACCCACATACTTACCAAGACCGGGGCTGAACACATCCTCGAACTCCTTAAAAATCTGTTCAGCGCTGTTGTTCTCCACGGCGTTGATTCCGGTGACTTCTAACCCCAGGGCTTCAAACCAATCCAGTCCCAGGAGGCTCTTTAATGGCGCTCTGGCGACGGTCACAGGCAGCTGGGCTACAATGTCCTTGAACTGCACCCGAAACGTGCCTTGACCCACGATGGGGACCCTGTTCCCCTGGTAGTCTCGTAGCAGGATGTCTGGTGTGCGCATTTGCCGCTTTTTGAGGCTCGGGATTGCCTTTTTCATGGCGGACCATGAAATGATCGTCAGGGACGATCCTGTGTCAACTTCCAGCTCGCAAGGGGAGTCCTCCAGGAGGACCATGACTTTCAGCTTTTTAGGCCGCTTGGTGCGGACCTGACCTATCGTTGTGAGATAGGTTCGCAATTGTTCTCTCTGGGTCAACTCTATCTCGGCATCAGTATCCTGGAGATACTCTCTCTCCGCGCTCTGGTAATATGCTCTTTCAGCTCTATGTGTGTGATCTCTCTGGGAATACGCCCTTTCAGCTCTTTGTGTGTAATCTCTCTCGGCAAACTCTCTTGGGTTTCTCTCTGGGCGCCCTTTGTTTTTTCGCCAAGCCCCTGGGTTGGGCTTCTGTTGGCGGTACATAGGAGGCTGCCGTTGTGAGGCAGGGCCTTCGCTCCGGCACACTCTTGCGATGTGCCCAAGTTTGTCGCAATGCGAGCAAACAATGTTTCTGAACCGACAAGTAGACCGGAGGTGGTTCCCTCCGCAGCTTACACAGGGTGGCAAACGGAATTCGGGTTTACCCACCGGTCTCATGTGACTGCTCCGCATACGGTGACTGTCCTCGAACTCGGGATCCTCGACTTCTAGGTCGGTGTCCTCATAGTGAACTCTGGCATGTCTGGATCCGGACTGGCTTGCGCTGAATCCGCGTTGTATGGTCTCGGAAGATCTGTCTGCCGATTCGGACGCCCTTGCTTCATTGAGTGCAATCTGTAAGGTTAAGTTTGAATTCGCCAACAACCGTTTCTGTAGAGAGATGTCTCTCAACCCACATATGAGTCTTGCCAGGATTTGCTCGTCCAGATCCCTGAACTCGCAGTGCGTTGCTGCTTTCCGTAGTGCTGCAACATATTGGTTGATTGATTCTCCCGCCTTCTGGTTCCTCGTGTTGAATTCCTGGCGGCGAACGTGGCGGGAAGGTTTTGGTGCGTAGTGTGTTTGTAAAGTCTGTTGTAGCGCCGCCCATGATACCGCTTGTATAGGCGTTGGTTCAGAGAGATCTATGGCCGTCTCGAAGACTTCTCGTCCACAGTAGCTCAAGAATATGTTCTTCTTACGAGAGTCAGGTACTCCCGTGTATTCGTTTGCTTCGAGAAAACACTCGAACCTGATCATGTAGGACTCCCAATGGTCGTTCGTTGGGTCGAACGGAGCTGGGGGAGTGTGCATCGCCATCTTGTCTGCGTTTGAATTAGCCGCGCTGAGATGGCTGCCGGAATTCCCGCCGAATTCCTAGGCTGGATCGAATCCTTGGATTCTGGAGGTAGTGTCTTCGTCCTATCTGTCTCTCGATCCCACCTTCGTCGCCAATGTTAGATTCGGGTAACGAAAGACAGACTCCGGACACGAAGTGACTTAACAGCTCTTTATTAGTGATAGTAGTGATCCAGCTTGGTGTGTGGTCTGAGGGTTCCCCTTTTATAGGGATCGGGTACGCCTCTCGACCAATCAGAATGATTCCTAGTTCCCGCCCTAGCGGCGGACCTGAGTGGAGACTTACAGCGATATATGCTAATATCTAACACCTGGTGTCACTGATCAAAATTCAGGTCCTTGTCAAGTGTCATGTTGGTGTCCTGGGCTCTTGTCATCACCCTTCGCCACCTTCCGATCAGCAAAGTCAATGGGGAAGCCAGATTCGCTTAACAGCTGTGTGACTAACTTAACAATAAATAAATAATAACAAGTGACATATTTTTCACCCTTATGATCATTGAAGCATTCCGTGGTCCCATGATCAAAATTTGGATGACTGTCATGTATTTATGAGGATTGAATATACTGCATCCTCTCACTGGGTCTTCCCTCCGATGTAATTCTGTATGGAAAATAAACTCAAAACTTGTATTTTCTCTTCAGATGAAGGTGGAGGATTGCCTGAAGGCTCAGAAGGAGCAGAAAGAAAAAATAGCTACATACAAAAGAGACACAGAGAAAAAAGTGCAGGAGATCCTTGTAAGTATTGATCCAACAGTGAGGAGCTTCTGAGCCAATAGGAAGGAGAACCCCATCCACCACCTTTAATAATAGGCAGCCTATGTTTTAGTACAAGTTCTTTTTTTAAAAAAAACAAAGTTTTATCGGTTTTTTTAAAATTTACAGGGAAAAAGGTAGTAAAAAAAGTATACAAATTTTGGCAGTTGCGAAGTGCGGTAGGTGCCCCCTCCCTCCATACTCATAATATACATCATTAATACATAGTGGTATATAGTCAGCATATTAATTCAATTGGTAATTTCGATCAGTTTATGTCAAAAAGATTTTCTTGTTCATTTTTGTGATCTGAGCTTTCTTGGTATTGCCCCATCTCCCCCCGCCGACAGAGCTCCGGCCCCTCCCGTGTCCTGCGTGTCTGTTGTAGGATCATCTGATTTTTCTAGGTGTCCTTTGTTTTTTTCCATAAAGGCCTGCGCCTCTATGGGTGTATTAATTCTAACTCTTGTCTCCTCCCAGAATATTAACATACCTTCAGGCATCAGCCATCTGAACCACACCCCCTTCTGGTATAATTTATTCGCTAATTGCGAATAACTTTTTCTTTTTTCCCTCACTTTCTTGGGGATCTGCTTCAGAATGGTTATTTCCCTATCTTGGTATGTCAAGGCTTGCCCCCTTTGTGTACTCAGAATTTCATCTCTTGTACTTTTTCTGAGAAATTTAATGTGTACCTCCCTAGGTACGTTGTGTGTTCTAGCATAGGCTGAATTCACTCTATAGACCAGGTCTATCTCCCACCCCATCTGTTGTTTTTCTTTCTGAATATATTCAGCCAGAATACTTGTCATGATGTCCCTTATGTTTTCATCATCAGCCTCCATCACGTTTTGGAATCTAAGGTAAAAGGACATTCTCTCAAACTCTATTTTCATCTGCTGGGTATCAAGTTCTTTGTTTCCCTTCTGCACCCCTTCCACCCCCTCCCTCATCTCAGCCATCCCACCCTCCAAAAGATCCAGTCTCTGTGAGTTCTTATTGATTTGAGCCTGATTCTCTTTAATTTCTTCTTTCATCTCCTTTAGTTGTTTCTTTATTTCCTCTTGTCCCTGTAAAAGTTGCTGGAACATTTATTGAAACTCCGTCTCTGTACTTTTAGGTTGCATCAAAGCTGTTATTGTTGATTGTGTACTAGGACTGGAGGTTGCAGATGTCGGGGCAGAGGTAGCAAAGCCAGGCTTTCCAGGAGATGGTCTTTTAGGAGACATTGTTTATGGAATAAAGAGTTCAGTCAGTGTAGAGAATGGTCAGTCAGAGCGGCAGAGCAGCCAGAAGAGTCCAGGTGGCAGAGGGTCCAGGCAGAAGAGAGTTTCTCTAATCACCCTGGCAATAGAGCAAAGTTTTTCACTCCAGGGATTTCAAAAGGTAGCAATCAACAAGAGATTTGTCTGAGTAGCACGGAGACAAAGACCACAAAGACCGGAAGCCTGAAGTTTTAAAGGTGGAGTCAGGTTTCACAGCTCATAAAGACAACGGAAGTGTGCCATCTTGCCCTGCCAGCTTTGGGTTTAGAGGCATAACAAAGTTTTCAAAGTTCAAAGTTCCCAAAGTTCCCAGATCATCAATATATTATGGGGTTAAGTCCGAGAAAATCACTTTTAGTAAGGGCGTGACATCATTGGTTGGCTCTCCCCCCTCCTCCTTCCCCTGGGGCTGAGAGCAAAATTGTTCCAAGCCGCCTGTCTGAGGGGGGGGGGAAATCCCCCTCCCTCCAGCCGCGCCTCTCCAAATCAGCCGAAAGGAAAAGTTTTGAACTGCTGGCAGTTTCTCCAAGTTAGTAAGGGGAATGGAAAGGAGTCTACGCCTCACCACACCGCAGCCGTGTCCTTCTGCTTGCTCATTCTCCGCACAGCCTCGCAGCGAAGACGCCGGAGCGTCTCCCCATCATGCTCCCCAGTGCCTGGAGCGATGCGGGGGGCCCCCCACCGGCTGCCGCCGATCCCGGGCATCCCCCATGATTCCACCCCTCCGGCAGGAGCCTCTACGGGGCGTCCTGTGCCCCCCAAGGAGTGGGGAGCCCACCGAAGAAGCGCGGGGCGAGCAAGGCTAGCCCGTTGCCGTCAGCCGCCGGAACCGTTTTAGTACAAGTTCTGACTTAAAGGAAATTCAAGATAAAGACGGTGTTAGGGCAGAGAACTTGTTCTTAACCTGGGGATTTAGATGTCACCATTGGCTGAGTCAGAGTTGGGTTAAATGCACCTATCCCATGAGTTGTGTTTTATGCTTGCTTAATAAATTAAGGCAAACCATATTTCATCTTGTGGAAAATATTGTTAAGTGAAACATTTTTCTCTCTACTTTTTTGAAATCCCTGATTGCCAGGAAAATTGTCATGAGAGATCATTTAAACTGGAGCCTCTTTTTCTTTTTAGAAACTTTTCCCCGCTCTGTTTTTTTTTCTCCTTAGGAAATTCTCCTACCTGGATTCTTCAAGGAATCCGTTTCATTATTATAATAATAAAAATAAAAATAATTCAGTAAAATAATTAAAATAAAAGTTTCCCTTTGGCATTTTCACTTTCTTGTTCTAGGACCTCATCAAAGAAGAGAGAGAAAATGTAGTGGCTGAATTCAGAGAGCTACAACTCTGGTTAGAAGGACAGGAGAAGCTTCTATTGAGTGAAATGGAAGAAACGGAGAAGGAGATTATGGCAAGAAAGGAGAAAGGTTTGGCCAAGCACATGGAGGAACTCTGCTCTCTTGACCATCTCATCCAGGAGATAGAAGAGAAGCTTCAGCAACCAGCCAGCAAACTCTTACAGGTCAGGCAGGAAGTGGAGATCATAGAATCCTAGGGCTGGAAGGGACCTTGGAGGTCTTCTCTGCCCAAGGCAGGAATCCTTATACTGAGTGAGGAGCCCACAAGAATCCGCATCTCTCTCAACTGCGAAAGGGGACAAGTGAGCTTCTTTGATGCCAGAAGCGCAGCTCTGCTCCATACATTCTCAGACGCTTCCTTGGTTGGAGAGACCCTTCGGCCCTGTTTCTGTTTTTACGAATTGCCTGCGTGACACTCCCCTAAAAGAAGGGAGAACCATAGGCAAAACCTTGGGAAAATCCCTATTTGTCAAGCGGGGATCTCTGAAAGTCCTTAAAGCAGAGTTTCCTCAGCTTTTTGCTACTTCATCTTCCTTTATTCTTCTATGCCACCCTGATCAGTCAATCAGTCTATAAAGGAATAACCTCATCATCATTTCTATTTGTTTAGATATAAAAACCAAGGAGCTTTATAGGCTTTAGCATCATGTGTTCAGGTTTATCAGCATTAAAGGTACCTTACAGCTAAGCCTGTCAATCATGATTTTATATGTCTGTCACAGCTCTCCATCCCATTTATGGATCATGCCTTATTTGTTTCATGTTAGCTGCAATCAATGGTTGTGTAGATGTCCATAACTCGGTATATTCTGTAATCTTTCCCTTCTTTTTTTTCTTTCCTTCTCCCTTTTTAACCAGGTTCCTTTTGTCACATAATTGTCATAATCCAACAAACCCTAGTAGGGCTTCATCAAATATTACACTCAATATAAGCTTTATGGCCTCACAGGATTTTTGATGTTTTTAAACAAATCTTAGGCCTTTTTCTTTCTTTTTATACATACGTAAGTTATCTACAACAGCTGGACTACTGATTGTAAGATGGATTGTAATTTTATAGGTGTCTCGTGGATTTAACTTCCTTCTTTTACAATTTTAGGCCAATAAATATAGTCAGTGCAATACATAGAAACAGAAAATGCACAGAAAACAGAAAAAAATAAAACATCTGTTATCAAGATAGAAAACATTAGTGCTATGTGTCCTAAAGGTGTCACCTGACTCAAGCCAAAAGTAAAAAAGAATTGTTAATAGAATTGTAAAAATGAAATACATTATTAAATAAATACATTAATTGAGAAAAACACTGTTTTTCCTTCTTGCTTTAAGCCACTCTGCCATTTATTGAATAACCAAAAGTAACTTGAGTAAAAGAAGAAACCAATCTACTGTCGTGTTAAGAAATCAAGCTGGAAGCCATGAGTTCTAATCCTCCCTTAGGTACAAGGCCCGTTGGGTGACCTTCGACCTGTCACTCTCACTCAGCCATAGGAAGCGGGAAATGGAAATCCATTCTTGAACCTTTACCAAGAAAACTGCAGGGAGATTCCTCCAGGAATTTCCGACCCGGTCACAGCACGGAGACGGCCTTGGTCGCGTTGGTTGATGATCTCTGGAGGGCCAGGGATAGGGGTTGTTCCTCTATCCTGGTCCTATTAGATCTATCAGCGGCTTTTGATACCATCGACCATGGTATCCTATTGCGCCGGCTGGAGGGGATGGGAGTTGGGGGGAGCGTTTTGCGGTGGTTCGGCTCCTACCTCTCCGACCGGACGCAATGTGTGTTGGCAGGGGGGCAGTGGTCGGACCCTGAGGTCACTCACTTGTGGGGTGC